>JACERR010000369.1:10000-15000 GCA_016760335.1 Gastrodia elata | reverse complement strand
TGTCTACATATAGACACATACACACACACACACACCTATACGTACTCATTTATACTGAAACACACATATATGTGACTGATTGTGTGTGTGTGTATGTGTGTGCGTGTGCACACACACACATGCACAAACACACACACACAGACTCACAAAAACATACACACACACACACACCAACCAAACATACCCAAATCTCTACATGTTTATTAATTTATATATACAGACAAAAAAATACACATAGATAGAGATTAGTATATTTGAGTATGTGTGTGTGAGTACGTATATTGAGCATACACAGACTCACAAGTATATATATATATGTATATACTTATCTCTATATGTGTGTATACCCAAAACATATACACATAAATAACTATGTATACACACAAAGAGTATGTATACCTATTAGTATATATGAGTGTGTGTGTGTGTGTGTGTGTGTGTTTGTGTATATATGTGTGTGAGCGTGTGTGACTGTGTGTGTGTGAGTGTGTGTGAGTGTGTGTGTCTGTGTTGTGTGTATACTCATCACACACATACACACATGTAAATATGTAGACAAACACCCTAATACACACACACACACAGATACACAGATATATAGACATACACATAAAACACATACACACACTCATATATACTAATGGGTATACATAAATGTGTGTGTTTATGTGTGTTCATACACATACACACTCATAATTACTAATCTCTATGTATATATATATTAGGTATACATACTCACAATTGTATATAATGTGTTGGGTATAAATAAGCACATACATATATAGAGATTAGTATATCTCTATATAAGTACCTATATAGACACACACACACATAGAGATTAATATATAAGAGTGTGTGTGTATATGTGTGGGTATATGTACTCACAATTGTATATATATATATATATATATATATATATATATATATATATATATAGATAAATATAAGTATGAGTGTGTGTGTGTGTGTATGTGATAACACATACAAGTAGTATATTTGAGTGTGTGTTTGTGTATGTATACATGAGTATGTAAACCCAACACACACACTCATACACACTCAGATATACATATATATATATATATATATATATATATATATATATATATATATATGAGTGTGTGTGTGTGCATTAATGTGTGTATGTGTGTATACATATGTATATATATACTTATATTCTTATATATATAGGCACACACACAGACACAATCATTTATATATATACACTAACACATACACAAACACACACACAAATAGATTAGTATATATGAATGTGTGTGTGTGCATTAGGTATACATACTCACAACCCTATATATATATAGACACACACACACATATACATATAGAGATTAGTATATATGAGTGTGTGTGTGTGTGTGTTGTGTATATATATGTGAGATTAGTATATATGACACACACTCGGAGTATGTATACCCAACCCACGCACATACATGCATACACACACACACACACTCATATATACTAATCTCTATATTTGTGTGTGTGTGTGTGTGCATATATATATATATATATATATATATATATATATATATATATATATATATATATATATGTATGTATATATGTGTGTGTATTTGTGTGTGTATGGGTTAGATATATATAAATATAGAGATAGGTATGTATGAGTGTGTTTGTGTGTTGTGTTTCTGTGTGTGTGTATGTGTGTCTATACGACTGTGAGAATACACATGCATATGTATGTGTTATTTATGTGTGTGTCTTTATATTTATATACAGTTGTGAGTATATATACCCAACACACACACAATCATATATAAATAGCACACACAAACACATCACATATGAGTGTGTGTATGTGTTGGGTCACACACACACACCCACACACATACACACATATGTACATATCTCCATGTGTGTGTGTTACACACACACATAGTATATATGAGTGTGTGTATGTGTGTGTGTGTGTTCTCACATACTCACAACAATACACACACACACACATATACTAATCTCTATATGTGTATGTGTGTGTGGCTGTGTGTGTGTGTATTAAATAGATGAGTGTGTGTGTGTTTTGTGTGTGTGTGTGTATGTGTGTTGGTATACATATATCTATATATTTATATACAGTTATGAGTATGTATAGCTAATATGCACACACAGACAGACAGACACACACACATATGTCTAATATATATGTATATATATATATATACTTATATATATATACACACACTCATTTACATATATACACAAATACACATACATATAGATTAGTATATATGAGTGTGTGTGTGTGTTTTGGGTATACATACTCACAACCCTATATATATATATAGACACACACACATTTACACATAGAAATTAATATATATGAGTGTGGGGATATGTGAGTGTGTTGGGTATATATATGTGAGATTAGTATATATGACACACACACTCAATGTATGTATATCCAACCCACACACACATATATTTATATATTGTTGTAAGTATATTTATATATATATATATACAAGTATATAACACATATAGTTTAGTATATATGAGTGTGTATGTATGTATGATGGGTATACATATTTCTACATATTTACTTATAGTTATGAGTATGTATACCCAATAGGCACACACAAATAGACACACACACACACATATTTATAATATACATGTGTATACATATATATATAGGCACACACACACACATAAGGATTAGTATATATGAGTATGTGTGTGTGTGTGTGCATGTATATGAATATATAAGACACACATACACACATACATACATGCATACACACACACACACACACACACACTCATATATATTAATCTCTATGTGTGTGTGTGAGCGCGCTTATATATATAGACATGTATATGTGTGTGTGTTAGTGTGTGTGTGTTGGATATATATAAATATAGATATAAGTATATATGAGTGTGTCTGTGTACTTTGTTTATGTGTGTGTATGTGCCTATACAGTTGTGAGAACATACACACATATGTATATATTATCTATGTGTGTGTATTTATATTTATATATGGTTATAAGTATATATACCCAACACACACACAACCATACATAAATAACACACACCGACACGCCACATATGACTGTGTGTGTGTGTTGGGTCACACACACACTCATATATATACACTCACACACACACACACACCCGCACACACACACACACATATATATATACATATCTCCATTGTTTGTGTTACACACACACATAGTATATATGAGTGTGTGTGTGTGTTTATGTATATTATCACATACTCACATCCATACACACACACATACACACACTCTTATATACTAACATCTATGTGTGTGTGCGTGTGTGTACGGTTGTGAGTATGTGATGAGTGTCTCTATGTGTGTGTTTTTGTGTGTGTGCACACAACTCATATATACTGATCTCTATGTTGATTGTATGTGTGTGTGTGTTGGGCACACACACACCCACAAATGCAATCACACACACACACACATACACACACCCACCCCCCCCACATATATATATATATATATATATATATATATATATATATATATATATATATATATATATATATATATACATATGTGTGTGTGGGTATACATAGAGATAAGTATATATGAGCACACACTACACACACATAGATATTAGTATATATATATAAACAATAGACACACACACACATAGAGATATATTATATATAAATATATATATATATATATATTTATGTGTGTGTGTGTGTGTGAGTGTGTTGGGTATACATACTCACACATATATATAATCACACACACACGCTATATATACTAATCTCTATGTGTGTATTTTAGACACACACACACACACACCCACATATAGAGATTAGTATATACACATGTATGTGTTCGTGTGTGCCTTAGTATATATCTATGTATGACAATCATATATACTAATATTTATATATATATATAGTATGAATACCATATCTTTATATATATATGAGTATGTATATCGAACACACACACATGTACACACACACACACTCGCACACTCACACACTCATGTATAAAGCACACTCATATATATAGACACACACACATGTGTAGAGATTAGTATATATGAGTGTGTGTGTGTATGTATGTGTTGCTTATAGATAAAAACTAATCTCTATGTGTGTGTGTTTCTGTGTGTGTCTATATATATATATATACGGTTGTGAATATGTATACTCATCTCTATGTGTGTGCTTATCTATGAGTATGTATTACATATATTTGTATGTGTCTGTACACAAAAATATACTTATCTCTATGTAGAGACATACACACACACATAACACACACACATGTGTTTGTGTGTGTGATACATATATATATACCCAACACTCACACACATATATAAATACACACATAGAGATTAGTATAAGCACGGACACACACGCACACTCATATGTACTAATATTTTTGAGTGTGTGTGTTTGTGTGTTTGTGTGTGTCTACAGTTGTGAGTATGTATATGTGTGTGTGTATGTGTGTGTGTGCCAATTGTATATAACATATATGTGTGTGTGTGTATGTGTGTCAACCGTATATAAATATATAGATATATATGAGTGTGTGTGCGTGTGTGTGTGTTTGTATGCACACATATAAACACACACACACAAACACACACACATAGAGATAAGCATATATGAATGTGTGGCACGCATAGACACATGTGTTGAGTGTGTGTGATAACAAATACTTATGTGCTGTGATAATAATATGTGTTTATGTGTGTGACGACACACACACATAGAGATTAGTATATAACATATATATGCTATATACTTATCTCTAGCATATGTGCCGCACACACAAACTCATATATATAGGCACAGATACACACACACACACCATACACATATGGAGATTTGTATATTTGTGTGTGTGCAATCCCTATGTGTGTGTGTGATGAGTTTGTATGTATACTAATGTGCATACTCACAACTGTATATATATATATATATATATAAGATACACATATAGCCAACACAT
>JACERR010000368.1:30000-31377 GCA_016760335.1 Gastrodia elata | reverse complement strand
CTAAATATATATTAGTGCTTGTGTGTGTGTGTGTACACACATAAACAATATATGTATATATGAGTGTGCATACATACTCACAATCATATATAAATAATATATGTATATATATACACGCACACACACACATAAAGAAAACTATATATGTGTGTGTGTGTGTCTATATGTATACCGAACACATACACACACACTTATACATAGAAATTAGTATATATGTGTGTGTATGTCTGTTTATGTGTGTGTGAGAATATATAGATACACACACATATCTATACTAACCTCTATATGTACACACACACACACACTTTGTGTGTGTGTCTTACAAACAACACACACATAGACACACACACGCACATGCACACACTAACACACACATACACTCACACACACACACACACTCATATATACTAATCTCAGTGTGTGTGTTAGTATGTATACCAAACACATATATATATGTGTGTGTGTGTGCGTCTATAAAATATTATATATTAGTATATATATATATATATATATGTCTATATCCATGTATGTGTATGTGTGTGTCTATATATTTATATATACCCAGCACACACACACTCATATACAGTTGTGAGTATGTATATATATATGTGTGTGTGTGTGTGTGTATGTATACACTCACATGGAGATAAGTATATATGAGTGTGTTGTGTGTGTGTATGCATCTATATATATATATATATATATATATATATATATATATATATATATATATATATTTATACAATTGACACACACACAACACGCACACACACACACATACACACACATACAAATCTCTATGTGCGTGTATGTATACCCAACACACATGCACACACTTACATATACTTATCACCATCTATATATGTCGCACATATCTCTTTGTGTGTGTGTGTGTTGGGTATATTACACACACACATACTCATATATACTAATATATATCTGTATGTTTGTATATACTTATCTCCTTAGATGGAGATAAGTATATATGACTGTGTGTGTGTGTGTTGGGTATATATATATATATATATATTTGTGTATATATTTGTGTATGATATATATTTATATACGACACAAACACACACACACACACACACACACATAGAGATTAGTATATACTAAATATATATTAGTGCATGTGTGTGTGTGTTGTGTATACAAATATATACACACACATGCACCCTCACAGACACTATTAGTATATATACAAAAACATATGTATGTGTGTATATATACTAATGGGTGTGTTATATACTTATCTCTATGTGTGGTATACCCAACATACACACACACACACACACTCATATACACAAATATACTAATCTCTATATATCTATGTGTTTGTATATATATATATATATATATATATATATATATAGA
>JACERR010000368.1:5000-7500 GCA_016760335.1 Gastrodia elata | reverse complement strand
TTATATATAATTATGAGTGAGTATACCCAACACACTCATATATACTAATCCTTATATGTGTGTTTGTGTGTCTATATATGTATATATATGGTTGTGAGTTTGTATTCCTAACACACACACTCTATATATACGGCTGTGAGTATGTAAAAAGAAAAAAAAAAAAAAAAAAAAAAATATATATATATATATATATATATATATATATATATATATACACACACACACATACACACACACACACATATATAGAGATAAGTGTATACAATGCACACAGATACACACACACACATACTTATATATACTAATCTCTATATGTATATATATTTATATATGGTTATGAATATGTATACCCAATATTTATGTGAGTGTGTGTGTACGTGTGTGAGTATAAATGTGTGTGTATGTATATATATGTGTTGGGTATACATACTCTTAATCGTATATATATTCATAGACACAAATATAGTTGTGAGTATATAATAGTATGTGTGTGTTTGTTATGTGTGTGTGTTTGTGTGTATGTGTGTGTGCGTGTACATTGGGTATACATAAAGATAAGTATATACGATAGTGAGTATATATATATATACATGTATATAATACATATATGTGTGTGACTATATATTTATATATGGTTGTGAGTATGTATACCCACCACACACACACATACACACATATATTCTTATATCTATATGTACGTGTCAATATATAAATATATTGTCTGTGTGGCACACACGGACACACACACAGACATGGAGATAAGTATATATGAGTGTGCCTGTATATATATATATATATAGAAATTCACACACACACACACACACATACATACTCACATGTGTATATATATTTTTATAGGTTTGTGAGTGTATGTTTGTGTGTGTGTGTGGGTGTCAATATATATTCGGACACACACACACACATACTCACATATACTAATCTCAATATATTATCTTAGTACGAGTGTGTGTGTGTGTATTATGTATACATACATATATATATATATATATATATATATATATATATATATATACACAGTTGATAAATTTGTTTGTACATATGTGTGTGTGTGTCTATATATTTATATGCAGTTGTATGTATGTTTACCCAATATGTATCTATATTTTTATAAATGGTTGTATGTATACCCAACACACACACACATACACACTCATGTATAATAATTTCTATGTGTGTATTTGTGTGTTTGTGTATTGGGTATACATATTCACTATATGTGTTGGGAATATGTAGTGCGTGTGTGTGTGTTTGGTATATATACTCACAACCGTATATAAATATATAGACACACACACACAAACAATGCATAGTCGCAATACATATTATGAGTATGTATACCCAACACACACACATACACACACACACACACTCATATATACTAGTATTTATATGTGTGTTTGTGTATGTGCGTGTCTGTGTGTTTGTGTGTGTGTGTGTGTGTTGGGTGACATACTCACAATGTGCTACTATATATTGTGTGTGTGTCTGTGTGTGTCTATAAATAAAAATACGATTGTATGTATTCCCTATACGCACACACATAATACATATTCGCAATACACATTGTAAGTATATATACCTAACACACACACACACATAGAGATTAGTATATATGAGTATGTGCGTGTGTGTATGTGTTGGGTACTCACAATCGTATATAAACATATAGACACATTGATATATATAATGTGTGCGTGTGTTATTATGTTTGTGTCTATATATACATACTCACAACCATATATACACACACACACACACTCTTACAAATATTCTCAAACACAAACACACACACACACACACACATATACACACACACACACCCACATAGAGATTAGAATGTATATAGAGACACACACACATATTATATATACATATATATAACACATACACTCATATAAATATATATATCATTATATGGTTGAATGAGTGTGTGTCCCATATATAAATATATAGACACACACACACACTCATAACACAAACATATTGATATAAGTATATATAAGTGTGCGTGTGTGCCTATATATATACACATACATGCGAACATCTATAAAACTAATATCTATGTGTGTGCCTATATAAATATCTAGACACACACACGTATATAACACACACGTGTGTGTGTGTTGGGTATACATACACACGCACACATGAAGAATTTTTTATATACATAAGTCTCCATGCATGTGTCTGTGTATGTATACCCAATACACACACACAAATAGATATACATATATATATATATATATATATATATATATACATGTGTGTGGGTGTGTTCGGATATATACAAATATATAGACCACCATACAATACGTATTTGTGTGTAACATACTCATATATAATTATCTCTATGTGTGTGTGTATGTTATATACATGTATATAACACACATACATATACTCACACTCATATATACTAATCTCCATATGTGTGTGTATGTGTCTATGCGTGGCATGCACAGACATACACACACACACATGG
>JACERR010000367.1:22500-27500 GCA_016760335.1 Gastrodia elata | reverse complement strand
TATATATATATATATATGAGTGTGTGTGTGTCTATATATAGATATAAAGATAAACACACACACACACACTCATATACTAATTTATATGTGTGTGTGAGTATATATACCCAACATAAACAAATATATATATATATATATATATATATATATATATACCTATGTGGGGTGTGTGTGTGTATGTGTGTGTCTTACGGATATATGATTGTGAGTACGTATACTAATGTCTGTGTGTGTTTATACAGTTATGAATATGAATACCCAACACAAATACACACATAAATAAAGATTAATATGTGTACACACATATATATATATAAATCTATGTGTATGTGTGTGTGTGTGTATATATATACATCTCTTTATATATACACAGACACACAAATAAACACACTCCCATGCACACTTATATATACTAATATCTATATATACATATTAACAACCATATATACTAATATTTATATGTGTGTGTTGCACACACACACACACACAGACACCCAACACACACACACATAAGTAAATATATAGACACACTCATATATATATATATATATGTGTGTAGTATGTATACCCAACACACATACACACATACACATAAATATAAAGATATACTCATATACGTGTGTGTGTAGTGTGTATACCTAAAACACACACACTTATGTATATATAGACACACACACACTCATATAAATGTATGTGTATGTGTGTGTCAAAATATATAGATTATGAGTGTTGGGTATACACACTACACACACACGCACACATACAAATATACATATATATTTATCTCTATGAGTGTGTCTGGGTGTATGACTCACAACCATATATATATGGACACACACAAACAAATTCACACACAAATACACAATAGAGATTAATATATATGAGTGTATGTGTGTGTGTGTGTGCTGAGTATGTATACCCAGCACACACACACACACACACACTACATATTCATCTCTATGGGTGTGTGTGTGTGTGTGTGTTGTTGGGTATATATACTCATGTATATAACATATATGTGGTCTATATATATAACACACAAACACACACATATACACACACACTCATATATACTAATCTCTCTCTCTTACATACACATACACACTCATATATACTAATCTCTGTGTGCCTATAAGTATATATACGATTGTGAGTATGTATATGGTTGTGTCTATATAGACACATATTTATATATATAAACACATATAGTTAGGTATGCATACTCACAATCGTATATAAATATCTGTCTATTTTGTGTGTATCTCTATAAATATATATATATACAAACATATTAATACACTCATATATATATATCTCTATGTGTATGCATACGTGTATGTCTATATAGGCACACAAATACACACACACACACAAACATAGAGATTAGTTTATATGAATGTGTATGTGTCTATATATACATATATATATATATGTATGTATATATAGGACACATACACACATTAATATAAATTAATCTCTATATTTGTGTGTGTGTGTGAATGTATTTGTGTGCCTATATAGACACACACGTATGCACACACATAGAGATATGTATATATGAGTGTGTATTAATATTTATATATATATATATATATATATATATAATTATAGAGACAAACACAAATATACGATTATTAGTACGTACATATAGACATATATTTATGTACAGTTGTGAGTATGGATACCCAACTATATGTGTTTATATATATATAAATATGCGTCTATATAGATACAACCATATATATACTCACATCCGTATATATACTTATAGACACTCATAGAGATTAGTATATATGAGTGTGTTTGCGTGTGTGTAAGAGAGAGAGATTTGTATATATGAGTGTGTGTGTATGTGTGTGTGTGTGTAAAAGAGAGAGATTTAAATATATATGTATACCTAACACACACACACACACACACACACGCACACTCATATATACTTATATACGGTTGTGTGTATGTGTACCCACAATTATATATAAATATATAGACACACACGTATGTGTTATCACACACACATACACACACAAACAAATATACACACTTAGATATTACTATATATGAGTGTGTGTGTGTATGTGTGAGTATTATACCCAATACACATAGTATTAATGAGTATGTGTGTGTGTGTGTGTGTGAATATGTATACCCAACACATACATACAGATACACACACTCATACTGTATCTATATATTTATATACGATTATGAGTATGTATACCCAACGCACAGATACACACACACACACACACACACACACACACACACACCCAAGACACACACACATACACACACCAATATTTATGTGGTTGCAAATATGTATATATATATATACATATTATATATATATATATATATATATATAAGAACACCACACACACACTCTTATGTACTTATCTCTATGTGTGTGTGTGTTTGTGTGTGCCTATATATATATATATACATAGTTGCAACCCACACAAATATTGGTGTGTGTGTGTGTGTGTTGGGTACGTGTGTGTGTGTGTTTGTGTGTGTTGGCTATGCGTACTCAGAACCATATTTAAATATATAGATATACACACACATAGAGATTAGTATATATGAGTATGTATGTGTCTATATAGACACACATATAATCACATGCACATATATATATATACACACACATAATCACACACACACACCACATAATCACACACACATACACATAAGTACGTGTACCCAACACACTCAAATATATGGTTATAGGTATATATGTGTCTATGTGTGTGTTTGTGCATGGGTGTAAGTATACATGTGACTCCGTGTATATTTTGTATATAGACACAGACATATGTGTGTATGTTTATGTGTGTGTGTGTGTGTGTATATTCACAATCGTTTGTATATACATATATACATATACATATATATATATATATATATATATATATATATATATATACATACACAGACACACACACCTACATGGAGATAAATATACATGAGTGTGTGTGTGTGTATGTATATGCATACTCACAACCATATCTTTATATATCTCTATGTGTGTATATATATACTAATCTAGGCATACATACAATTGTATATAAATATATGCTTATACTTATTCCTATATGTGGGTGTGTGTGTCCTTACAGACATACATACAGACACACACCATATATATATATATATATATATATATATATATATATATATATAGACACACATATGTGTGTGTGTCTATATATTTATATACGATTGTGTGTCTCTCTCTATATATATATATGTATATATATGGTTATCCTTATAGACACATATTTATATATATAACACATACGGTTGGGTATAGATACTCATAACCGTATATAAATATGTGTCTATATATAACCATACTCACAACAGTATATTTGTGTGTCATATATATACATATTAACACACTCATATATACATATCTCTATAAGTGTGCGTGTGTGTGTCTATTTAGGCACACACACATAAATATAAGTATATATTAGTGCGTGTGTGTGTGTATGTGTGTACAATGGGTATACATACTCACAACCATATATCAGTGTATAACACAGCACATACATGCATACAAACACACACTCATATATACTTATCTCTATGTGTATGTGTATATGTATATATATGTGTGTGTGTGTGTCTATATATTTATATACGGTTGTGAGTATGTATACTAAACACACACACATAGAGATTAGCATATATGTGTATGTATGTGTATGTATACATATATGCCTATGTTTATATATATATATTTAGATACATACTCACAACAAATATATATATATATATATATATATGTATATATATATATATATTTGTATATATATATATATATATATATATATATATATATATGCAGACACACACACACAAACACTCACATGTTGGGTATACACACAACATTATAAATATACTGATCTTTATATATACCAATCTACATATATATTTGTGGGTGTATGTGTGTTGGGTATATATAAATATGTTGGCACACACACATAACACATACACACACACACAGGCACACATGATTATCACACACTCACACAGAGATTAGTATATTTGAGTGCGCCTGTGTGTTTGTGTGTTTATATATTTATATATATACCCAACATACACACAAATATATATATATATATATATATATATATATATATATATATATATATATATATATATATATATATGCACACACACATCCTTAAGCAAACACACACATCACACACAGACGCACTATATATAGTGCATCTACATACATGCATACAGATAATATATAGAATAGTATACTATCTATATAGAGATTAGTATATATGGGAATCTGTGTATGTGTATATCTATATATTTATAGGTATACACAAACACACACACACATCGAGAGATTAATATATATAAGTATGTGTGTGTGCCTATATATATATATATATACTCATAACTGTATATATGTCTATCTATATATTTATATAAAGTTATGAGTATGTGTATATGAGTGTGAGTATGTCTATGTGTGCCTATAAATATATATATATATGAGTGTATGTGTCTGTGTGAACTTATATATATATATTTATACAGACACACACTCATATATACTTATCTCTATATTTGTGTGTATATGTATATATATGGAGATAAGTATAAGTATATATATAGAGACACACACACACACAAACTCACACACATATGTGTTATATCTATACATACACACATATAATGATAAGTATATATATACCCAACACACATATACACACACACATATATGTTATCACACACACATAAATAAATATATATATACCTAATACAAACACACTCATATATACTAATTTCTATATATAGTCGCAATCACATAAATAAATGAGTGTGTGTGTGTGTTGGGTATACATAACCATATATAAATATATACACATATATTTATAAACGATTGTGTGTTTATACCCAACCGTATATATTTATATATATAAATATGTGTCTATATAGACACATAACTGTATATATACACATACTCACAACCT
>JACERR010000367.1:2500-10000 GCA_016760335.1 Gastrodia elata | reverse complement strand
CTTATATGCGTGCCTATATATATATATATATATATATATATATATATATATATATAGGCACGCATATAAACACACACACATGGAGATTAGTATATATGAGTGTGTGCAAAGAGAAAAATATATATGACACACACACACACTCATATATACTCACAATCATATATATATATATATAAACACACACAAACACACACACATAAATATTAGTATATATGAGTATGTATGTGTGTGTCTATATATATATATATATATATGTACGATTGCACACACATACACACACACATATAGAGATATATACATACCATATAGACATCTATATATTTATATACGATTGCACACACATACACATTTACTTATCTCCATATGAGTGTGTGTGTGTATGTGTGTGTGTGTCTGTGTTTGGTATACGTACTCACAACCATATACATATATATAGACATACACATGTATGTGTTATATATATACTAATCTCTATGTGTACGTCTATATACGATTGTGATTATGATATACACACACATACACTGACTCATATATAAACTCACACACATATGTGTTACATACATGTATATAGTATATACATTTAAATAGATGCACACACACGCACATGAGAGTATGTAGAGACACATACACACACACACACTCATACATACTAATCTCTATGTGTGTGTGTGTGTTATACCAAACACACACACACACACATATATATATATATACTTATCTCTATGTGTATGTGTGTGTGTGTTTTGGGTATGCATACTAACAACTATATATAAATATATAGACACACACACACACACTCATATATATTAATCTCTATGTATGTGTGTTTGTGTGTGTGTGTGTGTGTGTGTGTGTGTGTGTGTGTGGTGTGTGTGTGTTGGGTATACATACTCACAACTGCATGTATAGGCATACTATATATGAGATTAGTATGTATATATATTGTGTCTATATATATGGTTGTTTGTCTACCCAACGCAGACACACAAAAACACACACACATAGAGATTAGTATATATAAGTGTGTGTATATATATGTGTGTTTGTATATATAAACATATATATATATAAACACACACACACACACATATATATATATTAATCTCTATGTGTGTGTATATTTGTTTGTATGTGTGTTGGTATATATACTCACAATATTCATATATACTAATCTTTAGGTGTGTGTTTATATATTTATATATGGTTAAGAGTATGTATACCCATATAGAGATTAGTATATGTGTGTGTGTGTGTGTCGAGTATACAGACTCATATATACTAATCTCTATACGTGTGTGTTTGTACACACGCTCACATATATATATATATATATATATATATATATATATATATATATATATATATATATATATATATATATATATATATATATACATATACATATATGGATACACAACATACATGTATATAACATTGTCTATATATATATATGTATATAGACAATATATTTTAATTTAAACCAATATATCCTACACATATAGAGATTGGTATTTATGAGTGTGTGTGTGTGCGTGTATTGGGTATACATAGTCATAACTGTATATATTTATAGACACACACACACAGATATATATATATATATATATATCAATGTGTGTGTGTTGTGTATACATACTCACAACCATATATAAATATATAGATACACACATGCACTCATATATATATATATATATATATATACACACACACACACACACACACTCATATATACTTATCTTTATGTGTATTATGTGTGTCTATATATGTGACTCTGTACATGTATGTATATATATATATATCTATGTGTGTATCTATATATTAATGTCTATATATATATATGTGAGCATGTTTAGATATATATATATATATATATATATATATCAAAACATGCTCACATATATATATATATATATATATATATATATATATATATACATATACTATGAATGTGTATGTGCCTGTCTCTCTCTCTCAATATATATATATACTTATACTTATCTCTACGTGTGTCTGTGTTTGTATATATATATATATATATGTATATATCTCTACAAACACACACACACACACTCATATACCCTTATATTTATCTCTATGTGTGTGTGTGTAACTCTGCATACAAGCATCATGTACACTAATATATACTAATCTCTAAGTGTGAGTGTTTGTCCTTATATAAATATATAGATACACACACATGTGTTATCACACATACATATATATTATTCTCTACGTATGTGTGTGTTTGTGGGTGTGTATGTGTGTGAATATATATATATGTGTCTGTGTGTGTGTGCGTGCTAAGTATACATACACATTATGTACATATACTTATCCTTATGTATGTGTGTGTGTGTGTGTGTCTGTGTATATATATATATATGCTTGTGAGTATGTATATATATATATTTTTTTATAAATGTATATATTTTAATCACAAACACACACACATACATATATATCTGTGTATGTGTATGTATAGAGATTAATATATGAGTGTGTGTGTGTTGGGAATATGTACACATTATATACATATACTTACCTCTATGTGTGTGTCTGTGTCTATATATTTAAATTCATATAATTGTATATTCACAAACATCAATCGTATATATATAGACACACACACATATGTGTTACAATGTATAACCAACAAACACATACATATAGAAATAAGTATATATGAGTGTGCGTGTGTGTGTGTATTGGGTATACATACTCACAACCATATATAAATATATAGACACACACACACAAACACACAAACACATACACATTGAGATAGTATGTATGAGTATGTTTACCCAAAATACACACTCACACACACACTCAGATATATTTATCTCTATGTGTGTGTGTGTTTGGTTTACATACTCTACATACATGCATACATACACAAACTCATATGTGTATAGACACATGCACTCATATTTACTTATCTCTATGTGTGTGTGTGTCTATGTGTGCCTATATCTATGTGTGTGTGCATGCATATATATATTATATATAAACGATTATGAGTAGGTATTCCCAACACATATAGACACACACACACACACATACACATATACAGTGTGTGTGTGTGTGTATGTATATTTATATACAATTATGAGTATGTATACCCAACACACACATATATACACATACACACACACTCATATAACAAACACATATACACACAACCGTATATATAGGCATATACTGACACACACACACCGTATATAAATAATATTTATGTGTGTGTTTGTGTGTGTCCATGTGTATATATATATATATTATATATATATGGTTGTGAGTATGTATACCTAACAGACACACGCCCAACACACACACAAATATACACACATACAAATCAGTATATATGAGTGTGTGTGTGTGTCTATATATTTATATATGATTATGATTATGAATACCCAATATACTCACTCATACACATACTCATATATACTAATCTCTATATAGATAAATATACACACATATTTGCTATCATATATATAGATAAATATATAGATCATGTATATGAATATATAACATATACATGTGTGTGTATATATATTTATATACGATTGTGAATATGTTTACCTTATACACACACACACACATACATATATATATATATATATATATATATACCAAACACATACGTGTGTGTGTCTATATGTATGTGTGCATATATACATACTAACAACTATATATATTTGTGTGTGTGTGTGTGTGTTTCTCTATCTATAATACACTCATATAGACACACACACACAACACACACACACACACACACACACACACACACACTTATAATTATCTTTATGTATATAGACACGCTCATATATTTACTAATCTCTATGTTTGTGTGTGTGTGTGTGTTGGGTATACATACTCATTTGCATGTGTGTGTGTGTGTGTATACAGAGTTCAATATATTTATATACAGTTGTGTGTGTGTGTGAGTATGTGTGTTGGGTATACATACTCATAATAGATATATATATATATATATATATATACATGTTCATCCATGTATATACACACACACACACATGTATATATATCTATATATACATATGTCGTAATCACATAAACATATAAGTGTGAGTGTGTGTTGGGTATACATACTCATAATCGTATATAAATATATATATACACATATTTATAAATGATTGTGTGTATGTATACTCAATCATATATATTTATATATATAAATACGTGTCTATATAGACACATAACTATATATATACACATACTCACATCCTATATATATGTGTGGACATACAACTATATATAAATACATATGTATACACACACACATGCGTGTGTGTGTGTCTATATATTTATATACGATTGTGTATCCATAAATATATATATGGTTGTGTCTATATAGACACATATTTATATATATAAACACATACGGTTGCGTAAACATACCCACAACCGTATATAAATATGTGTCTCTAAATATGCATACTCACAACCGTATATTTGTAAGTCTATATATATACATACATATTAACACACAATCATATATACATATCTTTATGTGTGTGCGTGTGTGTGTGTCTATATAGCACACATACACACACACACACACATACACATAGATAAGTATATTTTAGTGTATGAGTGTGAATGCAATGGGTATACATACTCATAATAGTATATTCATATATATATAGACACACATGCACACAAATATAGATAAGTATATATGGGTGTGTGCTGATTTGTATGTATTTACTTGGATATACATGCTCACAACCGTATATATATATATATATATGTGTGTGTGTGTGTGTGTGTGTGTGTGTGTGTGTGTGTATGTATGTGTGTGAGTATGTATACCCAACACACACATGTCTGTTGGGTATATATACTCTCAACCGTATATGAATATATAGACACACATGTATACCCACACACACATTAAGATTGTGGAACAAACACACACACACATATGGATGTGTTCTCTACTTATAAATATATATATATATATATATATATATATATATATATATATATATATATATATATATATATATATATATATGTGTGTGTGTGCCTATGTGTATTTGTGTGTGTGTCTATAAATATATACTCTCAACCATATATAAATACATACACGCTGACACCGTGTATATATATATATATATATATATATATATATATATATTTATATATAATTGTGAGTGCCTATATATATATATATTTATATATAAGAGTGTGTGTATATGTTATATTTGAGTGGTTATGTGTATATGTTGGGTATACATACTCATAACTGTATATAAATATATGAGAGTAGTGTGTGTGTGTGTGTGTGTGTGTGTGTATGTACATGCACACACACATTGTGATTCCACTCATATATATATATATATATATATATATATATATATATATATATATATATTTATATACACACACACATAAATGTATTTAGACACAAATGCACTCACACAAACACACTCATATATATTGTGTGTGTGCCTATATATATTATACGATTGTGAGTGTATATACCCAACAAACACACACACATACATATAAACTCATACCCACACACACATTTATATATATATATATCCGATTGTAAGTGTCTATATATATGTATATATATATATATATACCATTGTCAATCTATGATGATGATGATTATAATAATAATAATAATAATATTTAAAAATAAAATGCTGAAAAACTGGGTTACCCAGCAATCCAGCATCATTTTCTAACAACTATTTGGTTATTTATGTACTGCAATAAAATTGCTAGACTTTCTTTCTACTTTGACTCATTTGCTTATGACGACTGGCATTTTAATTCTTCAATATATATATATATATAAAAGTGTGTATGTGTTATATTTATGTGGTTGTGTGTGTGTCTGTGTTTGGTATATATACTCATAACCGTATATATATATAAACACACCCACACACACAACAATATGTGTAATATATATTTATATACTATGTGTGTGTGTGTGTTTATATATTTATTCATACTCACACACACACACTCATATATACTTATCTCTATGTGTCTATGTTTGTATTTGTGTGTTTATGTGTGTGCATGTATATGTATATATGTCACACAACACACACACACACACACACACACATACATAGATTAGTATACCCAATACACAGATAGAGATAAGTATACCCAACACACACATATAGAGATAAGTATATATGAGTGTATTTTGTATGTGTTGAGTGTGTGTGTGTGTTTATATAATTGTGAGTATATATACCCAACACACACATACAATTCATATAAACAGATTTGTATATATATATAGGGATGTGACACACACACACAAATAGATTAGTATATATAGACACACATACGTAAGTGTTATATACATGTATACACTCACATACATGTATATAAATAGATACACACACACACCTACTCACACACACACTCACATATATTAGTATATATGAGTTTGTATGTGTGTGTGTATGTGTGTTGGGTATACATACCCACAATTGTATATGTATATGTAAACACAAACACACACACACACACACTCATACACACACATATATATATATATATGCATATATATATATATATGCATATATATATATATATATACTTATCTCTGTATGTGGAGTATATAAGTATATGTGTGTATTTGTGTGTGAGTGTGTATGTGTGTATGTCATATGTGTTCGTGTATTCGGTATACATACTCACAACTATATACAAATAGATAGCCACGCAAGTATGTGTTATATGCATATATATATATATATATATATGTATATATATATATATATAGGCACGCACAAACATACACACACACACACCATATATAAATATATAGACACACTCACATGTGTTTATTTCTATGTGTGTGTGCTCAAATATATAGTTATTTAACTCTATGTGTTTGTGCTTGTATATGTGTGTGAGTAGATATACCCCACAACACACACACACACACATATAGATTAGTGTATGAGAGTATTTATGTATGTATTGTGAGGTATACATACTTATCTCTATGTGTGTGTGTGTGTGTCTACACACATGGAGATAATCTCGATGTATTTATGTAGACACACACACACACATAAACATAAGTAAGTATACCCCACAATACACATACACACACTCATATATACTAATCTTTATGTGTGTGTTTGTGTGTATGTGTGTATATCAATAGATATATATATATATATACTAATATATATGTACACACATACACACAAACATACACTCATATATGGATGTGTATACATAGTCGCACACACACATAGAGATTAGTATATATGAGTGTGTGTATGTGTGTGTGTGTGTGTGCATATATATATATATATATATACGATTGTGAGTATATACACACACACACTCATATGTACTAATTTTTATGGGTGTATGTGACTATGTATACACATCTATATATGAGTGTGTGTTTGTGTGTGTGCGATTATGTGTACACATCAATATATGAGTGTGTACTTGTATGTGTGTGTGTATATAGAG